>OZ026809.1:7409662-7439031 GCA_964023185.1 Macaria liturata | reverse complement strand
GTGTGACCTATTTGAGAAGCAAATCTGGTACAGTGTTTTCTAAAATAACAACAGATAAATGTTTGTCCCAAATTGGGGACATTAATAACTAAGCTTTGCAAAAGAAAAATCTGACAGAAACAAAGTTGTTTTACCCATTAATGTTGTGGGTCGATGACATTTATGCAAATTTGCAGGGTGAACCTGGATAAGATCTGAGCAGGAACAGGCAACTGGTGTACAAGAAGGGAGGTCTATGCTCAGTGGTGGGCAATAACAGGCTGTCTATGATGATGATGATGAAGATATTTTTAGCCAACTTTAAGAAATGGGGTTTCAATTCAACTGAATATTTTTATACACTTGTTTAATTTAATCATAACATGTATGTTCTCCTTAAACTTTTTTGCTAGAAAATGAGCAAAAATAATCATGACTGGCAGGGTTTGAACATCTTGGCTACTGTCTACTAACTGTCAGGTGCGAAAATCTAAATCCAATCCTATAAAAAAGTTTAAGATAAACAACCAAAGTGCGCATTTAGCACTTGACAAACTCTCGACACCAGAGTTGGCCACTCTCATTCGATAAGAAGAAGAAGAAGCACTTGACAAAATATCTCATAGTGTTCTTCTTAGAATTATTTAAAAATAATAAATGAAGGTAGCCATGTAGCCACCAACAATAGTTACAAATCTTTAGAATTATGAAAAGTTTCAATATTTAACAATAAATAGCCTGAGCCCAAATTGTATACAATCTCACAACATCTTCATGGTCACTGTCACACAATAGTAAATAGCATGTTAAAACTGCATGTGTGACCTTTTATGTCAAAACAGTAAATTTATGGCATTGCTTAAAATTGGAATTAGTTTCCAGATCCTTGCAGTCTAGGTGCTCCTTGCTTCCTTTTTGTTACAATATTTCTATCTCAAAAATATAAAAGAATTAGGTAGAACATATCAATCAGTGAACTCAATAAGTCAGCATGGGTTTTTGGTCATAAAAGGAATAATTTTCTGTGATATTTTCCATATTACAATCACCAATTGCACACATGCATGTGTGCACAAAAGATTTTTAGAATTAGTGAGATGTTTCTCTGAAGCGTAGAAGAATATAAGAACACAATAAAGTGATTGTAATATGGAAGTATCACAGGAAATCATCCTCTTTAATTGTATTTCCTTACAGAGAGATTCTAACTTACCTGCAGTAAGTATCAACAAAAAAAGTTTATTAGTATAGTAGGGGAGTGCCTGAACCTTACATAGATAACATAACACATATGATTTAATGGTAGGTGTAGTATTCTCCAGAATGTTTTCCTTAGCTGAAAATCACAGATTTTAAAAGTTGATGTTTTATCTGGGCACAGAGTAGTGCCCCCACCAAGTCAAGCCAAAAAGCTGCATGTTTATATTTATTCTAAAATAGTAATCTTTCAACCATTTTTGCAACCCTAAGCAGATGTTTGTATTTAGAGCGGACTCATTGTTGCAGTTGTAGGTATACTTTAGAGCAAAAGGTTAAAATAAACAACAAAATGATACATGTTTATAGGTTTTTAGGACAAGTGCTCAATGAATTGTCATTATAAAATGATTGTCAACAACTCCATATGTGTATCATAGTTTTCTGGGCTTACTGTTTATGTTCATGAATCAATAAATGTATGGATTGTACCTACTATTTACTTCTTACGAGTTATTTTGTCAAGTCCCTCCCTCCCTCCTGCACTATGGTTGTTTATTACGAAATTAATTATTTAGTTTTACTTCTTGATATAAATTGGGTTACTTAACTTTAAATCATGGTTTAGTTTTATATTTCTAATCACAATCACTTTAATTGAAATACTTAAATTAAAAATTAATTGCTGTATGTAAACCAAAAGTTAAATTGATATTTTTTTTTTATTTCAAACAAAACAGGTATTTATATAAATAACAATTTTTGCAACCATAAGATTCCAAATGGAACAGATGATATTTTTGAATTTATAGGCACACAGTCATAGATATGCATGTACAAAAGTATTTATTGTAGGTATCTTCCTAGTTCATCACATTTTTTACAGACCACAAAAAAAGAAGGTTAACAATTCTTCTGAAAGTTTTTTTCCTCATATATTTGTAAACTAAAAAAAAAACAAATAGTACAGGATAAGAAACCTTTAAACACAGAATCTATAATTGTCATGAAGTCTTATCAGTTAACAATTTACGTTGATAAGTAACAACATTTACACTATTCAAAATACTATAGCTTTGATAATACACAAAATTTGATAATAAATAATATAAACAAAGTGGGTACTCCTAACATAACATGTAATGTTTATTAAGGTGGTTCATGTAACATAAATGTTTATTGCTTAATAAGTTGTCTAAAATATACTCTGGTAAACTTGAGACATGTACAAAGTGCATGTGCATTGTGCAGTATGTTATTATGCACTGAGTAGTATAATTTCAAACAAAAAAATTGAATTGAAATAGGCAAGTATAAGTGAATAAGAAGCAGGAAAGTTGTCAAATTTACTAACATACAAAATGACTATGATTCTAGGTTTTCATTCAGAGATTCAAGATTTCTAATTAACGTATTTTCTCAGGTGTAGAAGAAAAATGTTGAACACACCTTCAGGTGCATGAAGTGTAAACACGGTACCTAAGTGGAATATTCGCGAGTGAAATGAATGAAGTGTCGTAACTCCTCGCCAATACATCGCGGATGTTCGGACTAGCACGAGAACAGCTGTTTCATCACTTCATTGTAAAATAAGTGTTCATCTTGCAAATCAATACTGGATAATGCGCAAAATGTCACAGAATTGCGCTACCCGAAACTGCCGTGAAACGTGGAATGTATGAAACAAGAATTTGCATGCCAATCAACTTGAAGAACCATGATCAATGAATCGAAAATCCTGTCTTCCACTTCTACATTTTTACATACATAAAAATTAATGCAACTTTCCCTTCACGTAATGATTACACATTACTTCAATATTCATCGCTAAATATGAAGTTGAAACAATAAGTACCATTGCGGTCATGGGAACCGCTATATCGAGGCATTTGAAAAAGATTGGGACGACTGGTGCCGACCCGGATTACTTACTTGATTGTGTCCTAGAAGGAAGAGGTATTCTGTGTCCGCCTTTTCTTCGCGATCTACGGACGTAAGAACGCGAAGAGGAAAACGAGGCACTAGGCATTATTTCTTTTAACACTTATTTTCACTAGAATTCAGCCCTAAACAAAGGAGACACCCGCACCAACACCGTCGGCCATTTTCTGTTTAGATTAGATTGAGGAGACAAAACGGGAAATTCAGATTTAGCTGCATCGGTGGTTTCTGTACTACAATTCTATGGTCCACTAAATTATTCCCTAATCACATACACTATTTAAATATTAGTTAGCTTACAAAACACATGATTTTTATATTATTTAGTGAGAATTTACACAACCCCGAGCAATGGGCGACTCTTGAATAAAAATATGGCGGATCAAATATGGCGGCGGCGCAGTAGCGCTACTGGTGCCACCTAGGAAAACTTTTGACGTTTTGTTTTATTTTCCAAGCGTTCGATAAACGATTTTTTCTCAAACTTAAAATAAATTATATACCTATCATGTTATCTCTTTAAAGAAAGAAAACAACTTTGTCTTTACAAATTCAGAAGTTGTTAAACCAAACACATACGATATAGATTCAGAACAATCAATAGAAAGCTTGATTGACTGGGTTGTAACACGATTTCGATTAAATATTCGAATTAAAATATCTCATCTCTAATACTGATGAAGAAAACTGACAGTGACATTAACAGTTGTCTTTGTCAGTTCACTCAGTAGTGAGTTCATCAGTTGACATTTTTGATTTTGGTTGTAAAATTAGTTTATTAAAATTTAACAAAATATTAAAAAAATGGATTTTATAAAAGGAATTGTTAATGAAAATAAGTGCAGTCTAGCAATATTAGCTTGTGTATTTCTGACAGTCTCATACGTTGCTAGTTTATACGTATGGCGGTCAAATTTGAGCAGGTATTTTGCCCTAAATCAAACACGATAACAGCGCCTATGTATTTGGCTTCAAACTATCGTAATCAACGTTATATTTTTTTTCTCAGAGATCACCCGTCGACGATAAAGCGAAGATTTTTCAGCGTGTCCTGCATGATGATATTGGCGCCATTTTTCTGCCGATACTTTATGTCCGAAGACGCTCTCAATAAGGGCGATATGTTTGAACAACTGGGCCTGCGATGGCCGGGGCTGCTTTCCGCTAGTATCTTACCACTGCTCTTGACTGCAGTGCTATTTTGGGGTCCCTTGACAATGCAATTTCTTTCAGGGATTTGGAAATTGTACTCAGGTGTGTATTATTTTTTGTGTTACAAGGTCAACACCGCTGTAATAGTTATAAAATAGCTGCTGTTGTGTAATAAAAGTTTTTTCAGTTCTCATAATGCTGACAATAAATAACTCATCTCTTCAACGTGTTCTACAAATAAATAATGTAAACTCCTTATTTGCAGAACCCATGTATTGGTTTTCAAGCTGGCAAGACCTGGTGTGGGTTAGAAACCATATAATGGCGCCGCTGAGTGAAGAGTGGGTCTTCCGAGCATGTATGATGCCTCTACTACTGCAGTGTCTCACTCCCATGACAGCAGTGTTCATGGGACCTCTATTGTTTGGCATCGGTAAGTTATATTATAGATAGAATTATATTATGTACTTAGTAAAATGTAAATCTGAGTTTGAAAAAGAAGCTAATATACTTACTTAGGTAATTTACAATAAATAATATAAATTAATATATTTCTTATTGTTTCAGCACATTTCCACCACATGCTTGAACAGATGAAGTCAGGATTTGAATTTAAAACAGCTTTAATGATTTCAAGTAAGTTTTAATTATTAAATATACAGATAACTCCTCTTTCACTGTGCAAGCGGTTCGCTTGTGGAATGACCTGCCACTTAATATCAAGCAGGCTAAATCCTTGCCCATATTTCAGAGCTTGGTTTTTAATCATTACATTTCTACTTTGTGATGTTAATTGGTTTGTGTAAGTCTTTTTATTTGAATTATGTTCTGCTTTCTTTTATTTTTGTGTGATTTCCTTCAATGTAATATATTTCCTTTAAATATCAGTAATATGTAGTTCTGTGTGTAATTATGTTTGTATGTTGTTACTTTGAATGTTATATTTGTTATTGTGTTTTATTTTTAAATTATCTAATATTGTGTTAAGTACGCCAGCTTTACGGATTTCCTCTAGTGTTGTCCAAACTAGGTTACCTGGAAGAGATCACTTTAGTGATAAGGTCGCCCAATGTCCCTGGTTACCTTCCACCTTTATGTAAAATATGTTCTTTTTATTTGGTGTACAATAAAGTATATTTGATTGATTTGATTGATAACTTTGTCTGTCTCAAAAAGTTAGTTTTGTCTATTATTTTGTGTTTTTTTTAATGGCTTTGATAAACTCTTGACACCAGAGTAGGGCGCTCTAATATCATAAGAAGATTTTTCTGTAACAAATTCATTTTCTTTTCAGCATTCCAGTTTATGTACACAAGTCTGTTTGGTGCATATTCATCATATATCTTTGTGAGAACAGGTGAGATTATTATTTCTTCCAATTGGCATATTCAGTTTTAAAAATGTTATTGTGTGCTTGTTAAAACCAATGCACAGAGTGAATGATGTTGATTGGATTCGGAAAATGATAACAAAAAAAAGATAAATTTCTTTTAATGTTATGTACCTGTACAATGTTTCGTAGAATTTTGAAATCTGTAAAAGTATTTTCTATACATTTTATTACATTATTGTTATAAATCAGCTTGCTGGTTCCCCATAAATAATAAAAAATATAATATAAAACTATTCATTTAGTTTAGATAATTGTGGTCACAAACCACTGTAACTACATAAGGATGTGGTTGATAACCTAATAACTGATAAATAACTTGTTCAATAAAACAATAATAACATATCCTTATTTACAATAATTGAACATAAAAACAAGGCAAGAATGAATGAATAATTAATTAATTTTGTAATCATTAACTTATATTGTATTCTGTTTGTTCCAGGACACTTTGTTGCTCCTCTATTCGCACATATGTTCTGCAACCACATGGGATTCCCAAACTTTGGTGAAATTGGCCAGTATCCTCCACTGCAAAGAATTCTTATTATTTGCAACTTTCTCCTCGGCTTTGGATTTTGGTGTCTAATGATAGGACCTCTGACTGACCCCGAACTGTATGATAATAAGCTACATTGGGAGACTTGAAGTATTTAACTCATTATTTTTACTCATAATTTATTTCTACAAATTGATTGTAATTCTTGTAAGCCATCTTTCTAATTTAACAGCTCTAACACTCACTTGCACAACAACTCTCAAAACCCATTTAGTAATTTCAACCCTAAATAATTTTAAGAATTGTTGTATAAGTGGGCTTAAAACTGCTTATCTCTTGCCAATTTTGTTTGCATGAGACAGCACGTTTTTGGAACCATTTACTTGGAGAGGGATATAAGATTTGCTTTGTATTATCTGACCTATTTTGACACACAAGGTGTGATTTGAACTTATAGTATTTATTTTGTGAAACCTCACTTTATTTCAGAAGACTTTATTTTTCGACTATAGGTACATACCTCATTTAATTATATTTTAAATTATAGTTCTGAAGTACAACCATGTAATAGTTTGTGTGATTCTGTAACTATTAGTTGGTTGCATAACACTGGCTACAGACTACTTTCATTTACTTACTGTTAAATAATGTTAATGTTACTTACTGTTAATTACGGTCAAGAGCAAACCCATTTCTTGTAAAAAAAAAATAAACACTAGTAATAGTAAAAGAAAGTACATGAAGTAACTAATACTAGCCCTCAAAGTTGATGAATTGAAAATCATCATTTTGAACACAGTAAAGTTTATTTAATTACGAAGTTTTAACCATATTCTACACACATCATTTTACTCATTATATTTTCGTGTGCCATTTTATGACGGTTGCTTTCATAGAAATGTAATCAGTTTGTGTTACTAGTACAACTAAATTATTAAATTTGTTTTTATTATATTTCGTAATTTTAATTACTTATTCGAATGTGTAAAGGTTTTTTTATTATCAGGTTACCTAGTTATCTAAATTTTAAACTGTAAATAGTGTCTGGAATTCTTTATGAATTGAGAATATACACACCGCATGCAATTATCATATAAAAGTTTGGCTATAAACTGTTTGAATCGAGTTGTAGATCAGCTTTTTATTACTTTATACCATACATAATACAATACTACGAAATGTTTACTTAGGTTGCTCATAGTCGAAAATGCTGCCACATTTTATAATTTTAGAACCGATATGTTAACATTAGCGTTTTGCGTTCGCTAGAAAATAATGATTTCATATGTCTAAGTTAGAGGTAAGTTAGGATAAGTATGACAGGGTTAACACGTGTGTTACTAACTAGTCAATTCATATACCATAGTATCTCGAGATAAGTATTTTAAGATCATAGTAAGAGTAATGTTTTAATATTAAAATAATAATAAAAAGAGTAATGTTATTGAATAAGGACGATTGACAACCTTTTATAAGGCTAAGAAGTAAAATAAAAAATAAACTTGATGATGGTGAAAGCAAACAAAGATTCTGCCAATCAAATAAATATTAATATCATTGTGGACTTTTATGATTGGCAGATTTATCGACTTGAAAGTTGATTGACTGGTGGTGACTATAAATACTGCTAGTCTTAATAATGTCATATAGGATTAAATTCTATAAAATGCGTCACTCTAGATGTTATAAGATGCTAAAATACGTAAGTTCCAACATTTCTGATTACCGAATTAATTAACTAACAATAAGTTCATTGTGATTCAATAAAAGAGTTTTCTACAATTCCAGAGCCTATTATTGAAATGAGACCATTAGAAATTTTGTAAATATAATTTTAATATCCTCCTTACAATACATCATTTTATTTCAAGTCTGTATAATCTTTAATAAACTAACAACAATACTAAATTTATACCTTATATTACATTTAACCACATTTTTAATTCAGTTTGAAGACAATTTTTAATCAGTATAAAGATTAAAACATAGAAGCCCTATACTAAACTATCCATTCAATATAAATATAAATTCTAACACCGATATGGATTCAATATTTATGAAGAACATCGAATTTCTTAGAATAACAATGGATTAGTATGACTGATAAAGCCACATTTATGGTTTGCAAAAACATGTTGCAGTTGACCGAAATCGTGTAAGATTCAATATTCATATCCAAAACCAAGTGACAAAAATACATTATATTATGATAATAAAAAAAACATGGTAAAATATTTTATGGTCAATCTACTGTCCTGTCATATACATTGTTTATTAATTAATTTTGCGTCGACAAAATTAACCATTAAAATTACACTCCAATTCTGACAAGAGCCACCATTTTTGTGAGAAATATATGAATTTTTATATAGCATAGCATGTGTAGAAATGGAACTAATATCTCAACAAAAAATACACGAAGACCTGCTTACACAACAACCCTAAAACACATTTGGCTCTTATATCAATTATTATCAAAGGTTTTTGCCAGAATTGGATTCACTCTTCACAAAATAATATTAACATCACTATACAAAAAAAATATAAACAGCAATAAATATTTTTTCTCATTTCATTTTTTTACTTTATCTAACAATATCTTACTTAGCATAAGTCTAATAAGCTGAATAAACTTATGTCGTCCTTTTTGATACACTATAAAATGTAATAGGTACACAGAAAACTAACCTTTCTATACACTTTTACTAAATACATTATTACAAAATTCATGAAATAATTCTAGCCAAATGTTTTTATATTTTATTTCTTTTATCAACTAAACACATTTCATTACAGTTCAAATCTATCGAGATTGAGCTTGATAAATTAATTCAGTCTTTGTACATATACATAAAATGTGTAAAAAAATAAAATTGCTTGCCTCCAACAAAAGGTTTAAATTAATTATTACATAATTTAAAATATATACAGCGATAGCTACATCATACACATATTTAAAAAAAAGATATTTTGTAAATTAATCAACTGCTTTGCTTAAAGCAGTGGCAAGTAAAGCATGTGGCAGTATCATTGAGCTAGGATTATACAGAGACACAATCTCAAACTAAAAAGCGCAGGAAAGTGTCCGAACACTAACATCGTCAGCGAGCGCAGTCAAAAGACTGCTTGTCTCTTTCGCTCTTACATATTTTAAGAACGTGTAAGAGATAAGTAATCCAAAAGTCTGCTCAACGAGTAGCGTGGGCAGAGTTTTGGCTCGGACATTTTTTTTCGACCGTTTATGACTCTGTATAATCCTATCTCAATGGGTAGGATTCTATATATGTACTTTTAAATGAATTTTGCATATTATATAATAAAACTCATACCTTATGCAGCCTCAAAGTTGAGTGGAACCTTCTTCGCGTACCTAATGTTTTGTTATATTTTTTAAGTAGTGTTATTATACTCGTACAATAATGTTTCTATTTTCAAACTAGTGATGTTATAATATAATGTCTCTCGCGTTACTTATTTGGTAACAAATAATAAGACATAGGTAATAGACAACATTGCAATTTACGATTTCTAAACTGTTTCAAATAGAACGATATGTCCACAGGTAAATAACGCAATGTTAAGTAAGACCAACCTGATGGAGATTTAAATAAATCCACAAATACTTAGGGTTTTCTTGTATCGAACGTTCTAAAACAAAGAAGATCTATGGTTTTTAGATATTTTAAAGACTATAATTGCAAATAAAATTTGGAAGAGTAATTTTTTTTAAGGCATCAGGCACGTTTTACCCTTCATAAAATATACTCAAGCTGCCACGAAGTTTTGCATTATTTATATACCGTAGTTATATCTCACGAAGTACTGTTGGGCTATCAATTGAGTCAGTACATGCTAAATGTTTTTGTGTGCATAATTTACTTATTGAGATAAGATATTGAATCTGGCGTTACTTTACGAAAATTCATTGGAGATGATACTCTTGAGATATATGTGTTGTTCCGCTGATCCTTACCGGCTCCAAACGACAAACTTATTTGTTTTTAAATGTGTTCCTCCATATACCATTGCCACACCTCTCCTCTTTACCAAAGTGGCCTTCGTGGCTCTTATGAACTTACCAACACCGCAGTCTGTGCCTTCAAGTTTCGTCGACTTCCCTCGGCAAGATATTCTCGTCAATACGTGATTTTTTTGGTTATTGACATAGTCAATGTATGAATTTCTCCAGTAAATGAAACAATGAAGTATTGCCACATACCCCAGTGGTCATACACGGACCAGTTTAGCCGTGGATTTCAATTTGCTTGTTGTACAATTAGCACAGTAACTATCAACTGCATGATCAGTTCTGTGTATGTGTTGAGACCAACTCTGACTTAGTGAAACAGCAGGGCAAGCACGGCACGGGGACTTATGGTCTTTCCCACCATTTTATCCACTTGCTGTATGGTGACAGGTGGATAAAATGGTGGAAAGACTATTAGTACCGGTGCCGATCAACTGCATGATCGGTCCTGTGTATGTGTGTTACCAAACCAAGACTACCAACTGTATGAACGGCTCTATGTATTTAAGTTACTACACCCAATCTGAGTTCGTGAGACGGCAGTGTACTAGTGTCCGCTAGCCAAGTGACACAGCTACCGTAGGAGCTTTGAGACCTTGTGACTTCATGAGACAGCAGTGTACTAGTGTCCCCTAGCCAAGTGACACAGGTACCGGAGCAGCTCCGCCCACGAGGCTCAGGGCAGCGGGCGGTTGGGCGAGGGGGGCGCGGGGGCGGCGTCCAGGTCGCAGGCCGACAGCAGCCGCACCAGCTCGTCGGGGGACGGCCCGCCCTCCGCGGACGGAGACTCGTCGCCTTCTCCTGGAGACATTATGGCGTTAGATCAGTTACTTTTAGTTTCTTTGACAAAATCGGGGGCCTTATTATCTTCCTCATTCATTCTAGTTCTCACTTTTATGCTTCTCGCACTTCCGCGCTTCATACTATTTTTCCTTTCAACTTACTTACGTTACTTTTTGGTTGAATGTGCCCAGATAGAAGGTTGAATGGTAGCTGAAAGAAACCCTAAACTTAGTGAACTAGAAAAAACCCCAACAGGTAATTCAGTCATGGCTAAGAACATTGTTGACTTCATTGACTTGAAGACAACAAGTCGGACTTGACAAGTTTTAATTTAAAAAATATGCTTGCATGCTTCGGAGCTACGTAAGTGTTGACACAACTTACACCACGGGCGCCAAGTATTGAAATCCCATGAACGTGAAGAAGAAAAACCGGAAAGTACTATAGGTAATATATATTGAAAACATACAAACGATAAATTCACATATGAACAGTAGTTGTATAGTACGATATAGTTTGATGGAAATGGTGGCGTGATAACATGACTGAAAAAAGCAGGATAAATTACCATTCGCACAATGGCCACTTTCTATCCCAATGCTTATTCGAAAGATTCAAAAAGACTTGTTAGAAACTTTTTCATGATTTTTTCAATCATAACTGAAAAAGAAAAAAGTAACTGAAACATAACTAGAAAACTTGGGGGCAATAAACATTTGATGTACAAAACATACAATAGTTTTTTCGTTTGTTGGTCGATTCTAATCAGAAAAGCGTACTCATACATTTGCATTATACTCGTATTACAATAAGCATCACTGCGCTGCAGATGATGACTGACCTGCACAGTAAGGTCCCGCGTCTGAGCGGAGCGGTATCCACATAGCAACAGACGACGTAGTCTTAGACAAACGTCTACAGAGTTACCTACTTTATATTGACTAACCTGTTTGAGGCACGGGTGGTGTTGGTTTAGCAGCCTTGTCTATGGGCGCAGTAAGGTCCCACATCTGGGCGGCCCCTGACCGGTGTCCACAGAGCAGCAGACGTCGCGGTCGCAGCGCCCCCTCGCATTCAGCCACCACGAAACACGACACCGCCGAGCCGTCTACTGAACGGATTGTGCATACTCTGCAAATATAATGAATTATATTATTGTATAGTCTAATAGAAACATATATATAATTGAAGTATGTCCCAGACATTATTCTTAAAGGGAGAGAGGAAGTATAAAAAGAGCTAGCAGTGAAGGAGAAAGTAAGAGTGATGTAGGGTAATGATTGTAATTGTAAGGTCACAGAGGAACGGGTACAATCCACAAACAAGAGCTCGGTTCGTAATTACGAATTAATGAAATTGACTTAAAAGTTTAAGTCAATTGACATAAGCCAAATTACCTTTTCCCGTTTGAAGCAAGCCTGACATACAAGGTATCAGTGTCGGGGACAACTTTCTGTATGAATATCTGCTCTTCATCTTGCTCACCGTATGGACCTGAAAAGTATGGAATAATAAGAAAATATCAGCTTTGTTTAGGTACATTCTAAGAAACTTATATTTTGTAGTTGAGTGTTAAAAAGTAAGTAAGTTTACATATATGAGAGTGTCCAACGGTCAGAGTTTTCATACTACCCTAGGGGCGGCTTAAATACAGCCTTACTTATCATATCACAAACAGCCGGGCCCTACAATTTAACGAGTCATCCGTTGAGAGATAAGAGCGTAGTACAACGTTAATTAAAACATAATATAGCATATATCAGCAAGTAAAAAGGTAATAAGTAATTTCATATATGTATGTATATATATAACACCCTGTGCAAGAATAGCCTTATCGATCAAGAGGTCAATTATCTAACTGCAGCCATTATGTGCATAGGTACATCAGGTATCATTAGTCAGGTCACAGGTGTCATAAAATCAAGCTATTTTAGTCTTTACCGCGTCAATGATAAGGTTTATTTCCTTACCACAGTCATTACGTGCTTGTGCCGTGGGAGCCTCGAGCGCTAGCACATTGAAGGCAGCTTTAGGCGTGGTCCCCGGCTGAGTAGATATCATTCCACGGAAGAATAGCACTTACTCCAATAGGCATAAAGTCCATATCCTTACCACAGGTATATTTTATTTACGGCTACTTAGAAATAGTTGTATATAGAAATCCAGCACTTATATCTCTAACAATAGAGTTAATTTTCCTACCACAGTCATTATGTGCTTGTGCCGTGGGAGCCTCGAGCGCCAGCACGTTGAAGGCGGCTTTAGGCGTGGTCCCCGGCTGAGTAGATATCATCCCTCGGAATCGAGTGACTCGCCACGAGCGCACGTGGTTGTACTCACTGCATACTGATATTAGGTAGTTTTCTGATAGGGACACCTGGAATCAAATAACATGCTGATTCACTGAGATTTTATCAAAGTTTGGTGATTTTAATTAAAAAAAATTGAAAGAAATAATAATGGTCTTATTTCCGACGTAAAGTCATCCATACACTGTAAATCCATGTAGGTATTTCATGTGAAATGTAGAAGATTATATAAGAGGAAGTTTAATCGCCTACTTAACCAACGACAAGAGAGAGGAATGGGTAATATTTGAATACAGCTTGGTTTGATAGTCAAATCAAAATTCTCCTTAGTTGGATAAAAATATTTACTAATACTTTTTCATTACTTCCCTAATCAACTACTCATTTCCGGAAAAGACATGTAAGTACGAACTACGAGCCGCGAATAGGAAAGTTAATACATACTTCTAAATAGGAGCTGAAAAAGTTAGTATTTTTTTAATTGTCGCTACATGACTAGTACCTTAGTGATGGGGCTCTGGTGCACGGTGAAGGTCTGGAAGAGCTGCGGCCCGTGGCCCACGGTCTCCGGGTGCTGCACGATCACTCGCACAGCGCCGCTCCGCGTACCGTACGCTATCTCTATCCAGTTGCCGCACAGATCTGGACGTAGACAAGAATAAATAATAACCCAGAATATTTATATATTTTGGACGGCAAAGCTTTGGAACACTTTACCAGAAGCTGTGTTTCCTACGAACTACAATCCAGGGGTCTTAAAATCTAGAGTTAATAGGTATTTTATAGGTAAGAGTGTTACACCCTAGGCTGCAGCAATGCTTAACATCAGGCAGGCTGTAGTCAAACGTAAACCTATCCCACGTAAGAAAAATGCCTATCAGAGAGGACTGAAATGAATAATTTCATGACAAAAGTAGAAGTAGTAACAAAACGACTGAGCCACCGCCGTATCGCGATGAAAGTGTAGTTTGCAATGATAGTTAACTATTACAGAAATAAAATTATCTGTAAAACTGTGACGTATTTAGGAATAAATGAATATTTTAACTAGAGTGTTCGATGTGAGGTTAGTTTCGTCTTTAGCAACATCTTACATAAAAAAGTTTCTGAAGGGGTACTTCTTACTAGAATTCTAGATATTTTCAAATTATTTAACTTACTCGTTTTAGGAGTGAGATACACGGAGATAGCTGTAATAGGTTCTTGTGTCGGGTCCTTATAAAGTTGAGTTACTAACAGGTCGTTGTCTTTCATACGAAGTGGGAACTTTTGCATGTCTGAAATAGAAAAGAATATTTTAATGGTTATACAGAAGTGATCTTTTTTTAAGAGTGTGTTTTGTAAGATACAATATTTGTATTTTTTTTTGTTGTCTCTGTCTTACAAAAGTAACAACTGCTATCTGGCGATATTTCTTTGAAAAATAATAAATAGTTT
Organism: Macaria liturata; assembly: GCA_964023185.1. Taxonomy (NCBI): domain Eukaryota; kingdom Metazoa; phylum Arthropoda; class Insecta; order Lepidoptera; family Geometridae; genus Macaria; species Macaria liturata. The sequence continues at coordinate 7,424,317 of OZ026809.1, read as the reverse complement.
TTCATAATAAAAATACAAATAACTAATACATATTGGTGGGCGACATCCTGCGTCTGCCAATGTTGTGCGCTCATGTGCCAAATACCCGCCTTTCTGTATTCATGTTACACAGGTACCAAACACTTTGACACGGTTTTGACACTGTTGAGGTGTCAAAGAGTTTAAAAAAACATGTCTCACCAATATAATTAATAGCTCCCGTAGCCGTTCCGAGCAGTAGAAACGAGCCAGCCGTATCATACGTAGTGAGGTGGGCGACATCTTGCGTCTGCCAATGTTGTGTGCTGGTGTGCCACACGCCCGCCTTACTGCGGCTGCCCGCGCCGCTCAGTGCCACGAGCTGGGGGCCTACGAATAGGAGGTGTTCTACTCGGACGCCTAGGTTGAATGTACCTGGAAAAAATACAACCAGTTTTATACTATGGTGTGAAAATAAAGCCAAGATAATATTTGATGTACCTACAAACCCCCAGGCCCCATGCAACACAGTTAGGGCCCTCATAAAAGTTCTAATTATTTATTAGTACACCTTTGTTTTTTTACTGGCATTTGCACGCTTTAAAAATACTTTATCCCTCCAGTCCAAAGACTTTGCGGCCAATATGGTGGCGTAACCTAGGCCACCATCAATCAATCAATAATTCTTCATTGTACACCAATAATAAAAGAACACAAGCACAAATAAATTTAGTTCATAGTATTGGGACAGAGGGCGGCCTTATCACTTATACCACCATATTGGCCGCAAAGTAACTATTCCGCGCTCGCAGGCGGTACATTAAACCAAGGTTTTCTTCCTATTAGTAGTGCTAAATTAGTAGTATCCACAATACGAGTAAGTAGGATACTTATTAACTTAATCAATTAGAACTTTAATAATAATCAATGTATCTTACCAACTAAAGTCCGTCTAACAGGTTCACTATGCGTAGAAAACGCCCACAGTCTAACCAGCGGTCCGCTGGCTATCCCCAACATGACGTCAGTGCCGGTCGCACTGCTCCCACTAGAGCTGCCTCCGCCGGTCTTCGCGTTCAAAGCTATCCTCTCTATCACGGAGTCTTGGACCGGGGATTGGAAGACCACGTACCAACCGCAGGAGTCTGTCAGTCTGAAATGTTGAAAAGAGGTTTTAACAAACTATATACCAAAATAAGTGTTAAAATATAATTAAAAAAAAACAAATTTCGTCATTGTATTGGCTTGATTTTAGAAGCCTGAGCTATTCTAGGGTTAAATACAATGGTACAACAAAAGGCTCAAAATAAAACAATACCTATAAGTAATGATCGAATGTATGATGTTTTTTTCAAGATATCACAAAATGTTCGGAACCAAAACAGAATCAGACGGAAATAATATAATCAGATTAATAATAATGATTAGAGAGAGAGAGAGAGAGAGTATCATATGATATTAGTAAAAACAAAATTAGTAAAATAATGTCATGTAAAAAGCTCACTTTGGTATTTCTGTGTTGTTGTAGACAGTGCAAGACCTTTTGAGAAAATTCCAATTATTGCACTGTACAAAATTTTGAGCATAAAAACTTTTTACAGAGTGTGTAAAACCTTAAATATGACTTACCTATAACCAGTAACAAAATGTGTGTAGGCAACAGCTATCCAGTTGTGATGTGCTTTGATTATTTGAACTTTTAGTGCAGTCGCTGAAACAGATAGTAACTTGAACCAAACATTATGGTATTAGGGGAAAAGACTGCATTTACACATAGCCAGATATTTGTAAGTAGTTGTCTAGATTGTGTAGTAGTATATTTTAATGCAATTTTCAAAAAGCAAAGATTTGTATTCAATATAATTACGAAAAAATTACAAAATAATTTTTAAAACAGTACAAACTACTTACTGTAGCTTTTTTTGTCGGTCTTCAAGTCGAGAGTAAAAGTTTCTTCTAGACAAGCGCGCTAGATCGTAGATTATAACGTTGCTTAACATCAGGCAAGTTGTAGTCAAGCCTAACTCATGTAAAAAAAACAGATATCTGTTAGCTTTTTAACTACATATTAATTTCACTTTTGACCTAATTTCTGAGTATGCAGGTTAAAACAAGATCATCTTCTCTGTCTTTTAATTCCTGGCTATATATAAATGCAGTCTTCACAACATACACAAGATCTACATCAATACATACTCTCTGGTGGCCGGTGACCTTTGTGACAATCTGCATTGCCCAGTGAGGCTGCCCTGGAGTGCCCTCGCCCACAGCGACTGAAAAAAAGTATATCATGTATAGTATAAGTATTATATCTACTCGTACTATACACAACACCAGAACTAGATGGTCTTGTGTAAAATGTAGTGGAAAACTTATTTATTTAAATATTTTATTTATTTCACACGCTCCATCTTAGGCCATAGCCTTTGCTTGCTATCAAGTAAACCATGGGTAAGTGCAAACCAGTTATAGTTAAAAAAAAGAAGAAAAAAATAAATGACTAAATGATTTATTGGTGAATCAACAACAAATCTTGGTTAGATATATATCTAGTTTAATGATCCTTTAAATAAGTAGGAGATTATGGAGCCCGAATCTTGGGGTGATGAACACTATGCAGTAACACACTGGGTCAAAAACTTAGTGTATTATGTAATGTGAATTATGAAAGAGCAGGATTTCACACTAGTTGTGTAGACACTAGGAGGGCCCGTAGATCAGATAGTAATTGGCGGTGGTAATCGCATGTGATTACCAATGTTAAGCATTTGTTGATGTGATCAGTCCTTGGATGAGTGTCCCCTCTATTCCCTGTCCCTTCCATTTTAGGCGCTTTCGTGGGTCAGATGACATGTTAAATGGAAGGTTTCGGTGTTTGACATAGTATGGCAGTTGTGAAGCCATGTCAGAGGCCCTTAGGCCGACTTGATAAACTCAGACTTCTCCACTTTCATTTGATAAGAAGAAGAAGACTTATTGTGTGTAAATACACAACTAGTATTTAATATTTAAATGTTTATTTTAAATTTAGCTATTTACCTCAGCTGATCTTGAGAAGGTATCCTGCCAATAGTTCTCAGGTCCAGTGAAGAGTTTCTAGAATGTGTTCTATTTGTTGGTGCATCAGAGTTGGATGCAGTGGAGTTCTTCCGGGAACAGCTGCTGCCATTCCTTCCATTGTTTCCATTTGGCACAGTTACTGAAATAATATCTTATTTATTTATCAGGCACATTTGACTCTAAACTCTATGCCAATGACATAAGGATGATTACAATATTATCTACATGTGAACATGTATCTACTAATGTTTAAAAATAAATTATCAAACAAAGATAATAATGTAAACAAAATTCATGTGATATTAAGATAGTGGATGGCGACTAGACTATTTGTGGCGTATTTATGACTAATTTTTTTTTTATTGAAATCATAAAACTGACAAAAGTGAATCTATATTAATTTAATCTACAAATGATATGACAAGAAAACAATATAAAAATAGACCGCTTTCTTCAAGTCTCACCATAAATATCATTGATAAAATAAATGAGATCATTCTGAGTGTAACCTATTAGAGAGAATATTAAAGTTAATAAATATACAGGCATGCATTATTAACCAAAGTAATTTTAAAAGACATAAAACAAAGCAATGTACATCTAAGACAGAGACTATTAACTGTTTATAACAACTTTAGGAATCTGTCAAGATCATAACAGCATAGTTATTGCATTCATAACATGTTTCAATTATGGAATAATCAAGGCAACATAAAAGAAAAGATAAAGCCATTGTCACACAGAAGACAAGAAGATGTAAAAGTCTTTACCAACAAGAGCAACACTCTTAACTAGAGAAAAGAAGAAAAATAAATTTAACTTACATGGAGGTGGCAAATATCCATAGAATAGTACATCTCCACATGAGGAATGATTCATTTCATCACAGAGGGCCAGTCGTCTACTTAGCGGAGTGATACCAAAGTAATCACACTCATGCTTCAGGGCTCTAATGTTAACATTGTTCAGATCTATGTCCCTGGTCCTTAAGTAGTTTAAAATAAGTCCAAACAATTGTGGATCTCTGTCTATGAATATGGCACCAGTCTCATCTCTAACTGTAGGGATCCTGCCACTTAGTAGGGCTGTGAAAAATGTATCCGGCACCCAAGTCAGTGTGTGCCATGATGTGGAAAATCTACAACAAAAATGAGGCATTACATATATATACTAAAATGTTAAATAGATGCTGAGAAAACTGGATAATAGGGCATGAATAATAGGTTACTCCAAAGTATAATTATGAATATACTTAATTAAAGTATATATAAAGTTAAATACTGATTAAAAAAGCAAGCATGACAGAAGAATCTTGTACTGAAGATTATACATAAATGGTATTAAATAAAATCGAGCTGGTTTGCTGCGGTATACATTAACTTCTAGGTATCGTCTTGTAGGAAAATAATTAAGCACCCCATAATATGTAGTATTTTACAAGGGAAATAATTCACGCAATTTTAGAGGCCGGCTAGTCGAAAGGTTCATTAATTAAGTTACAATAGGCCTCGGTTGCTACGTTTCATAAAAAATATTTTCTCATGCTCCTTATGCTTTTATTGTTGTTCTATATTACTAGAACTTACCTTGTGCCGCCAATATTCAGGTTGACGATTTCTTGATAGTTAGCCATCCTTGTAAACTAAATAAGAAAAGTTACAAAAATCTTCTCCGTTTTTTCAAACTTCGATTCAGAAAATTGCTAATCTTGCTAATGAAATGAAAACAAGATGTCAACAAACCACAACAAATGGCGACCTGCGATGTGTCATCAACGTCAAAAATCAGCTGACAGCAAGCCAATTTTTTTAAAGGGTTATTGTACACTGTCATAGGAAGAAAAGTAAGAAAACCGATATTTTATTCTTATGAAGGCCCGCACATGAGTTTTCAAAATAATATATTACGGAGAAACTAAACATATATAAATTATTCGTACCTATTTTATTAGATGACAGAGCTCAACCAACTGGCTTAGTGTCTTTGAAAATAAAGTGATGATCATTATGTAGACTGGGAATTACACTTCAGTTGTATGCGATGAAGCGCCCCGATATAAATGTAGTTTTTTTATTCATTGACTACAATTACTATCACTATGGATTCACAGACTGAACTAGCAGCAGCTGTGGTCATCATAATCGGGATTTAATATGAAGCGTCTTGTGTATACTTTCAAACAAACTGTTTAGTAAGATACAAAACCTATTTATTTATTTATTAATGCAGTACACAATACAATCTAACAATTTTAAAACTAATAAAAAAAAATGGAGATGTACGACCCTGACGCTAGAAAAGTTTGTATACATACAATTTTCTAAAAAAAATACATGTGTTATTACATGTCATTAGTTTAGAGCATAGTACTTTTTTTTTTACAAAATCTACACTTTTTCTCAGACGACAATTAGAATAGCAAATACAAATTACTTGTTGTTGGTGGCCCGTGTTATCGAGTACTAGCTCAGAGAAGTCAACCCAACGTGTAATTAAAACAGGTCTGGGAGGCTTAGCACTCATATTGGATTGGCAAATCAGCAATCCTAAGAATGATGAAAGTGCATCTAAAACTTACATCTAGGTTCACTATATTAATGCTTACACCAATTTACATTGCTAAATACTTAATTATATCTTTTAAAACGATTACAATTATAAGGCACATACTTTGAATCTCTGAAGTCCAATAAAACATTAAATGTTTAATTATTTCTGAGTTTATTCAAAAGTTTGTATGAAACCATGCTTAGGCTACTGTCTCTAAAATCAACAGCTAACCCTATGGTTATAACCGTAAATATAATGTTATAAAAACCGGTATTTTCCGATTAAATATTTTGATACTGGCAAGGTTTTTTAAGAACGACGTGTCCGTCCGTCGTCCGTCCGTCAATGTCCCTAAAAGTCATTTTTTCTCGAGTTGAATTGTTGGAATTTATGTATGAAAATAGGAGTTTAGTGAGTAACTAGAGGAATATACGGTATCTTAGAGCGCCGATATGCCGGCCACCTCTGTCGCGAAGCCGGGCAACAGCCCCAAGCGGGGCCTGTTCAACAACACTGCCGGCTTCAGCACCCTCATCACGGTAACCGTGCTAACGCTGGCCTGGCTGGCCGGCTTCGCGTCCCGGCTCTTCGCCGTTATTCGTTTTGAGAGTATTATCCATGAGTTTGACCCATGGTAAGGATGATACCAAATAATAATGCTTCTAACCTGTGTGTATGTGAGGCATTTTCTGTGTAAAGTATTTTGTTGTAGGTTCAACTACCGCTCCACGGCCTATATGGTCCAGCATGGGTTCTACAACTTCTTGAACTGGTTCGACGAGCGAGCATGGTATCCTCTCGGTCGTATCGTGGGTGGGACAGTGTACCCTGGCTTGATGATAACATCAGGCACAATCCATTGGATACTACATGCTATGAACATTCCTATCCACATTAGGGATATTTGTGTGTTCCTTGCTCCAGTGTTCAGGTACTATAATTATAATGCATCATTTGTTTTTCATCTATATACATTTTTGTCAGGCCTGTACATGTTTATAATATTGTTTCCAGTGGTCTGACAGCCATAGCAACCTACCTACTAACATCTGAGCTGTGGTCTCGAGGAGCTGGTCTGTTTGCTGCCTGCTTCATTGCCATAGTGCCGGGCTACAGCAGTCGTTCTGTGGCTGGTAGCTATGATAACGAGGGCATTGCCATCTTTGCACTGCAGTTCACCTACTACTTGTGGCTCAAGAGTGTCAAGAGTGGATCTGTGTTCTGGTCAATTTGCACTGCACTCTCATACTTTTACATGGTAAGAAATGTTATGTGTGTTTTTTATCTTAGTTAAATCATTCATAGAAAAACAATACCCATTTATTATCTTATGTTTTCATTCTTATCAGATTTTTATAGTAAGTAAGAGAATAAGAAATAACAAAAACTATGGTGTTTCTCATTTTAATACATACTAATAAAATTCTTTTCCTATTAAGGCTTAACTGTGTTATCAAATACAAAGATCTAAGCTGCATGATAAAGTCCTTACTAGGTTTATTTACCCAGTAATGTGATAAGGTCTTTGGTAATATCTCCAAATGGGAGCAAAAGAGAATGAACTATATGAATGAATTTAATTGGGATTACCCTTTAGAGTCTATCTGGACAAAAGTGATATATTTTTTTTACTTATGTAATAGGCCATAATAGAAGCTTGAATGCACTTTTGATGTTTTGTGTTCTCAGTTTATCATCAATTCAATGAAAACATATTTACTTAACAGAAATTATGAAAAATCCTTGGCATACATTTTTAATAAAAATTGTATAGACTATTCTATTCTGTTCTATTCTGACTTCATTAAGTCAGCCACTACTGCAATTATCTATCATAAATGCAGTGTTGCTGACATACATTTCTATGATTTAAACTAAACCATTGTTGTCTAAGCTATGCCAGTTATGTGCAGTCTTCATGAATAATACTTATGAGGACATAGGGAAGCCTCATAAATATGTAACAACTGACTTGTATTTGTTATATTTTAGTCTCTATGTCTTTTATAGAAATTAACACTTATACCAAGTTGTAGGGAAATGTAAATATAACTTGAACAAATAAGATAAAATAGAAAAAAATATCACCAAAAACAGGTTTTGTTAACAAATGCAGCTAAATCAAACCAATGACATTATATTGGGTTCCACATAATACATTTTCACCAAGAGAATTTCAGAAGGTCATAATAGGTCCGTTTGGGAGAAAAACCCACAGTCATGGAAAGATTTTAAACTGTGTTGTAGTTAGGCTAAGCTATGGATCTGTGAATGTGTGCCTACAGTTTTGTCTGCCCATATTTTTTCCAAAATAATGTGAACAAAGCCGCAGATGCGGTGCTACATCTTAGACTATAGTGGTGCTTAACATCAGGCAGGCTATAGTCAAACGTAAGCCTATTTAGTGTTAAAAAAATTGTCCTCTAGTCATTTAATGATTTAATTTTACTTACAGGTATCAGCATGGGGTGGCTATGTGTTTATCATCAACCTGATCCCACTCCATGTCTTTGTCCTACTCATCATGGGGCGGTTCTCACAGCGCCTGTTTGTCAGCTACTCCGTGTTCTACATAGTTGGACTGCTGATGTCCATGCAGATACCATTTGTGGGATTCCAGCCTATCAGGACTAGTGAACATATGGCTGCTTCTGGTAAGTAGTTTTAAACTCATCATCATCACCATCATTGCAAGATCAACACAAAAAAATAATCATCATAATTTCATCCCTTGTCGACCTACTGCCGGGTTAAAGCCTCTTCCCCAAGTTTTAAACTCTCTAATAATAGGGGTGATATTAAGTTGTGATATATTTTTTGCACTTTTTTCAATCAATCAATCAATCAAATATACTTTATTGTACACCAAAAAAAGAACATAATTAACATAAAGGTGGAAGGTAATCAGGGACATTGAGCGACCTTATCACTAAAGTGATCTCTTCCAGGTAACCTAGTTTAGACAACACTAGAGGAAATCCGTAAAGTCGGCGTACTTTTTTGTCTAATATTATTTATTTCAATGACTTTCTTAATTAATTAAGACATGACTTGTAATACTGGGATTATAAATAAAAATAAAATGCAACAAAGCAAGTGTGGTAGCGTAGGTACTGGTGCTACATAAAAAATGTTCACATTCTACAATAGTGTTCTACAAGTGGTTATTTACTGTTAGCACATTAAACTTGAATAAATAGTAGCTATGTATTTTAAACTACATAATTAGTTCAGCTGTTTGTGTGGCAAAGAATAATAAATACACAAAACTTTGGCATAATAATATTGGTTAAAGTTATGTCTAAAACTTTAATACATTGCAATTAACCAGTGTAAAAAATGTCAACATTTATCAGCATATGTTTGCATAACTGATAAGAATTAACCTCAATCAGTTTTGTACATGCATACTGCATAGTACATATTATTAGTTAACAGTGGAATGGCTAGGAGTTGAATTTACACGATAATTGATTTGATAAGGCTCGTAAAAGTAGATGCTGAATGAAAAACTGATGGACTAAAATGAAATTATGGAATACGCTACAATTTTATATTTCTATTGACTATGGTCAATAGAAATATAAAAACATCGCTAGACCAATAGGAACCGAAATATAATTTTTCGTGACCTATGTTTATAATATAAATAGCTAGAATAACTTAGTTGTCTTATAATTTTTTTTTCGAAATTTGTATACTATCTGTTGACTACAGAAATGAAGATGTGTACATATGTAGGTATCAATATGGTCCTATGAAATATGTCAGTGTAGTACTCTGTTTTGTCTAAATTGTCTGATTGTCCTTTTAAGGACACCTTCAAAATTGTCTGAAGCATTTTTATTTGTTGGCATATTGTACTAAACCCACCGCCAAAAACAATTACCATCATTAGGTATATAGTCTCGGTGGAATCTCGGTCCTTGACCTTTGTATGTCTATCTCTGTCTATATAAGTATTGCTGTCTCTCCTGTACAGATTGCTTTTTCCATGAGAACAACAGACACAGGCATATAAAGTTCAATGTCCGAGATTCTTTGTGTGCCGCGATCTTGATTTACCAAAAAATAAAACAAAAAAACATAATGGCTGACCAAACAGGTATGCCTACCTGCCTATATGGAGTAATAATGCAATGATGCACTTAGAGCCATCCAGAGTTTTCAAACCGCCGTAAGCGCCTCTGACGTGGATAGCGACTGCCGTACTATTACAAACAGCCGAGACCTAGAATTTAACATGTCATCTGACCCACGAAAGCGCATAAACTGGATTGCCACTTTCTTGGTCAGCCATCCAAGGACTGACCGCGGGGACATTTGCTTAACATTCATAATCGCATGCGATTGCCCCCGCTAGCTGAGCTATGGGCGCTTCTAAGAATAATTTCACTAAGAATAAACGTTAAGTATACCCTACATAAATAATTATTGGAATACTGACTGGTATTACCATATCACACCCGTTAAAGCGCCGCGGCGGGCGCGTAATTACGCCGATAAGGACTAGATTTGCATAGCAATCAGCAGTCTCAAACGATTACAGATTAAAACGACCACACTTTACTCTTTATGCTTATTTTCCACTCGTTCAAATGATATTTGGTGCTTACAAACTTTTAAAACTTATTTTTTTATAGAATACATATTTATTACACAGACACATCAAGTAATGGTAGAGTTAGGGTACCTCCAACTAACTCATAGTTACTTTCAGCTATCGTAATACAATACGAGTTACGGATAAAATATTTATTGATACCGTGAAAAGCACACCGTAATTCGCCTATACTCCGATCTTTTTATTACGTTCTTATCAAGATTCAGGTCGACTTACACGGTGATTCTTAAACGCTTTTAGCGACAAAATTACCTTATACAAAATGGCTAAATGTGTTTAGCGTGCAGTCGCCCGTGCGTAATGTTCGTTCTACAGAGACAATTTGTTGTACAGAGACTCAAAAACTAATAAAGATAGGCTAGTGGTTTACATTTCAAATGTTTGTATTTAAACAAAGATCTCGCCTCTGTAGTTTCATCATCATCATCATCATCATGTCAGCCCATGTTCACCCACTGCTGAGTATAGGTCTCGTCACCAACGTGCCACATAGTACGGTCTCCAGCCTGTCTGATCCATCTCCTACCTACTTGTTTGGAAATGTCATCCGACCATCGGGCTGGTGGTCTGCCTCTGTACTTTAGGGTTTTCTAAAAAAATTAAACACAGATTTGTTGATATAAAAGTTAAAACATTTTTCTAGCATGGTCGCGGGGTTTAGATTTTCGATAAATTAGTTTCGTATATTTCCACAAACTAGCTATATGTACCTTATACATTGAAACTACGATGTTCGCCGAACCGCTGCTGTGTTTATTTATAATAATGTATCGAACGGAATTCTCAGAAAATCGCTTGAGCCATCGTAATGATCTAATAAGAATTGATGTACTGTTGTACTTACCTGCCTAGTTATCTATAAATAGGCCAATGATACAACAGGTAAACAACTTAATTCGTGAATCGTATCATCGATATCATGTTTCTCTGGGACAAATAAGTAATAATTCAGAGCAAAACTAGTGTTGTTTATAAAATGTTCTCTAATTTATGGTCTGCTTCTGATTTCCCATTTCGGACAGACTATTGTTATTAGATCCATCTTATAACTTCTTGTCAAGCCAAGATGGCAAGGAAAGAAAAAATTATGGCGCGTTACATGTAGGTACAATATTTTTTGTCATGAGTCAAATTACATGTTAAATATTTCTGAAGTCTGTTCGCAAATCATGTGTATGGGGTATCACAACTACAACGAATAGCAAATACAGATTTCAAAACTCATTCACATACGCCAGAGCTCATAACTACGGACTTTTCTTCAAATCAGAAACGAAATCTCTTTCTTTGAGACGTATTTCCTTGCGACTGAGGATCGCGAAATCAAAATCGGAATGAATCCTTAGAATTAATTTGTTAAGGGAGTTCTTTTGGGCAAATACACCGTGGTGGACGCCCATCCCCTTCCACGGAAAACTCCAATGTCCTCTGATTTTGTGGTCCTCACGATGTTTTCCTTCATCGCTAAGCGAGTGCAAATTCATCGATAAATTCGAACCAAAGTGCGTCAGTATGGAAAATAGACGCTAAAACCGCCGAGCCACACTAGCGTTCTAAGTAATTTTTTTTATTGATTTATTATGGCACACAAACTTAAATTGACTGAATATACAATTTAAGCTGGTTTCGATCCAGAACAAATTCCAAAACATGTGTACACAGTTTCATCTAAATGTGAAGATTAATAATTACAAAAATATGAGTTGGAGAGAGAATACAATATAATATAGATACATATAATAACAATAATGATAAAGTATTACACTAGCTTCTACACTCAATACAATCCAGGGGTCTTCAAATCTAGAGTTAATAGGTATCTTCTAGGTAAGCGTGTTACATCCTAGGCTGCAGCAACGCTTAACATCAGGCAGGCTGTAGTCAAACGTAAACCTATCCCACGTAAAAAAAAACTAACAAACCTTTTTTCCTGGTGCCAGGTGTGTTCGCCCTGATAATGGCGGCGGGCGCCCTCAAGTACCTGCACAGCCTGAACCCCAAGGGGCAGTGGAAACAGCTGCTCATCCTGTGTGGGATCCTGGCTGCAGGCCTGGTGTTCCTTGCTGTGGTGCTCCTCACCTACATGGGAGTCATCGCGCCGTGGAGTGGCCGGTCAGTATACTAGTACCTTTTTATATTATACTAGTGGGTGCTCGCGGCTTCGCTCGCATTAAGAAGTAAAACTTGCATCCCTTATTTCCCTTATTTCCCCTTTAAAAGTGGCATTTCCAAAAATTCTTTCTTAGCGGATGCCTACGTTATAACATCTACCTTCATTCCAAATTTCAGCCCAATATGTCCAGTGGTTTGGGCTGTGCGTTGATAGATCACTATATCAGTCAGTCCGTCACCTTTGAGTTTTATATATTTAGATAAAATGTAATAAATAAAATATTATTCCTTATTATTTATTTATTGCCTTTATTTCCTGATTTTTTTTATATTAAGTAGGTAAATATTCTTTATCTCGGACGTTGTCCAAGGCATTATAATTTGGCATACTTATTTTAACCGACAATGATTTAACCCACAAGCCGCTCTGGCGGTTTATTTTACGATTTACGTGTTTACTTACTGTATACTAGTGCTTGCACAATACTGCATAGCTTGAACTGTTCAGTTTCTTGGGAATTATACCCATACTTCTGGCGTTTTCAAATCCAAAGTATTTTGTTTTTTTCTTAGCCAAGCATGCTTTGTCTTATTGATCATGCAAGCTATAGTAAGTTTACCCCTCCTAATATATAAAACATCGTAAACCATAATGTGGAAATATAGACGAGTACAAATAAATGTAACAAAAAAATATACCTGGTATACAATACAAAAGTATTACAACATTTTATGCATCTAAGTTCGTATTTCAGGAGTAGACATTCGTTTAGGTAATGTCTATTGTAAGTCATAATTGTAAGTACCCGCTTTTATTCACAACATCCTTTACTTCTCTCTATCTAATACACATGACACAAGGTTTTGCTTATGGGGCTAGATGGCGCTGTGTGATATGTCATGAAATATTTTTTTATTATTATTAAACATGTCTCTTAAGCAAATTGAGCAACAATTGACTAAAACAGAAGCCCTATGCCATCACAGAGTAAATATAAGATGAAGCGCGTTGTGCATTACCTCACATACAATTACCTATATAGACTGGTCATGTTATGAAAGGTAGAGGCCGGCGGGTGATTTGCATCTGAATTGGTTCAGTGACATGCTTTGAATGATTTATTGATCTTAATTGACAGTGGAGGTAATGGTACATGTATGTTGTTATGTGGAGGTAGGAAAGTATGTTTTTATTGAAGCTGAGATCATGAGAAAAGTTTGTATCAATTTGTTTAAGCCAAAAAAAGTATAGCGCGTGTAGCTTTTGTATTAAAATTGTTATCATTTTGCGTTAAGTAACAAAGAGGCCAAAGCGGACACATTATTTTAGGTATATATTAAAAAAATAATGTGTATATTTCCTTGTTTGAACAAATACCTGTAGGTACTTAATTAGTATGATTTACCTAAATATAAAATATTTTTATGCGTCTTTTTAGAATCGAACAATCAATGTTCAATTAAATTACTTATTGACCATTGATTGTATTGACCTAATATAAGGTGTTAGTCAAAACCAAGATCCAATCAAACTGGAACAACGAAGTACTTCAAATCAAATCAAATATATTTTATTGTACACCAAAATAAATAATATTATACACATAAAAAGGTAGAAGGTAATCGGGGACATTGGGTGACCTTACTGTAGGGCAAACACGGCACGAGGACTGATAGTCTTTCCACCATTTTTATCCACTTTTTGTATGGTGACAGGTGGATAAAACGGTGGAAAGACTATTAGTCCTCGTGCCGTGCTTGCCCTGCTGGACTACTTATTAGAATTCAGACTGCAAGAGCACAAAAATTTAGTCAACTTTTGCAACTTAGATACCAATTAGACTAATTCTCTTCTTCCAGTTTCTACTCCCTGTGGGACACTGCGTACGCCAAGATCCACATCCCGATCATAGCGTCGGTGTCGGAGCACCAGCCCACCACCTGGTCCTCCTTCTTCTTCGACCTGCACATCCTGGTGTGCACCTTCCCCGTGGGGCTCTGGTACTGCATCAAGAATATCAACGACGAGCGAGTGTTTGGTGAGTGTTTGATTGTACTCGAGTTGTACTCCTCGTTAATGAGGGTCGTGACTCCCCCAAATTCTCTTTAGCAAGAACTTCGTGGCGGGTGCCCAAATCCTTTCACGATAGTAACTAATTGTAGGTGCTAAATTAATTGGAATGGTCCGTCAAGGCCGCAACAGGAAAATTACTTCTTTTTTACGCGACTGAATAAAGGTTCTAAGTATCTCACCTTCAATCAAAATTAAAAGACTAATAATACGAGTATATTGAATAGTATAGTAGAATACTTGTATGTTTAAACTTTCATCATAATTTCTTGCAAATGAT